>VSMD01062504.1:0-37712 GCA_008750895.1 Mirza zaza | reverse complement strand
AGACAGAGTTTCACTTTATTGCCCAGGCTAGAGTGAGTGCCGTGGCGTCAGCCTAGCTCACAGCAACCTCAAACTCCTGGGCTCAAGCAATCCTGCTGCCTCAGCCTCCCAGGTAGCTGGGACTACAGGCATGCACCACCATGCCCGGCTAATTTTTTCTATATATATTTTAGTTGTCCAATTAATTTCTTTCTATTTATAGTAGAGATGGGGTCTCGCTCTTGCTCAGGCTGGTCTCGAACTCCTGAGCTCAAACGATCCGCCCACCTCGGCCTCCCAGAGAGCTAGGATTACAGGCTTGAGCCACCGCGCCCGGCCTCAAAGAATCTTTAGATTTTCATCTTTATCTCCTCCTTGATCTAATAATCATTCAGCAATAGGTTGTTTAATTTCCACAACTTTGTGTGGAGATGAGTGTTTCTGTTTGAATTGATTTCGAATTTTATTCCACTGTGGTCTGAGAAGATGCATGGTATAATTTCTATTTTGTAAATATGTTGATATCTGTTTTTTGGCCTAGGATGTGATCAATTTTGAAGAAAGTCTGATGCGCTGAAGAGAAGAACATATATTCAGTGTTTCTTGGTTGTAATGTTCTGTAGATGTTTGTAATGTCCATTTGTTCTAGAGTTATATATAAGTCCATTGTTTCTTTGCTTATTTTCTGTTTGGAGGATCTATCTAGTTCTTTCAGTGAGGTTTTAAAGTCTCTCACTATTATGGCATTGCTGTTTATCATTTTGTTTAGCTCAAGTAAGATTTGCTTTATGTATCTGGGCACTCCTGTGTTAGGTATATAAATATTTGGGATTGTTAAATCTTCTTGTTGAATTGTTCCCTTCACTATTCTATAGTGACCATTTTTGGCTTTCTTTATTTTTGTTGATTTAAAGTCTATGTTATTTGACATGAGAATGGCTACACCAGCTCTCTTTTGGTTTCCATTTGTATGGAATATTGTTTTACATTCCTTCACATTGAATCCGAATGAGTCCTTGTGGGTTAGATGTGTTTCCTGGAGACAGAAGATACTTGGCTTGTATTTTTTTTATCCAGTCAGTTAGCCAGCCTGTGTCTCTTCAGTGGGCAGTTCAAGCCATTCACATATATTGACAGGATTGATATTTGGGGTGGATTTCTGTTCATTCTATTGTGCAGATCCTTATTGCCTTGTTTTACCTTTCAAACAATGATAGTATCTGGGTTCTGGACTTTAGCTTTTGGGCAGTTTTTTGCTGGTGGGTGTCTATTTTGCTGATCAGTATATAATGCAGGTCTGAGTCCTTCTTGCAGGGCAGGTCTGGTCTTTACAAATTCCCTCAGTGATTGCATGTTTGGGAAAGTCTTTATTTCTCTCTAATATAAGAAGCTTAGTATTACAGGATACAAAATTCTAGGTTGGCCATTATTCTGTTTTAGAAGACTGAGGATGCATCCCCAATCCCTTCTGGCTTGTAAGGTTTCAGTTGAGAAGTCTTCAGTTAGTCTAATAGGTTTTCCTTTGTATGTTGCTGCTGTTTTCACCTTAATACTCATGGGAGTGCCTCTCTCATGTTTACTTTGGCCAGCCTAATGACTATATGATGTGGTGATTGCCTATTCAGGACGAATCTCCCAAGAGTCCTGTGTGCTTCTTGTATCTGTATATCTAGATTCCTAGCTAGGCCAGGGGAATTTTCCTCAATTATTCCCTCATGTAAATTATCCAACCCTTTCCTTCTTTGACCTCAGGGATGCCTAGGATTTTTATGTTTGGACTCTTTACATAATCCCACATTTCTTGTAGGCTTTGTCCATTCCTTTTGTTTTTCTGCTTTTTCTCTTTGATTTTGTTTATCTCATAGATGTTATCTTCAAGCTCTGAGATTCTTTCTGCTGTGTGATCTAGCTTATTTTTAAGGCTTTCTACTGTGTTTTGTAATTCCTTGAATGAATTTTTCATTTTCAGAATTTGTATTTTGGTTTTCATTAATACTTCAATTTCCTTAGAGATTTTTTTCATTCATTTCCTGCATTGTTTTTGTTGCTTGTTTGTGTTGGATTTCTATTTTCTCTTGTATTTCATTGATCTTTCTTACACTCCATATTCAAAATTCTTCATCTGTCATTTTAAGCATTTTGTTTAGGTTGGTATCCATTGGTGAGAAGTTATTGATTTATGTTGGCGGCATCTTTTCACTCTAATTTTTCATGTTTCCAGAGTTCTTTTGCTGATTCCTTCTCATTTGGCCACTGGGTTGAGAACTGGGGGTGCTAGGACTGGTTTATGGCCCTGTCTCTGAGTCCCTAAAGATCTATCTCTGACTGTGCTGGGGAGAGGAATGCTAGTCCTGAGTTGCCTTTGGGGTGTTTTAGCAGATTTGATGAACCTCTTGGGTTACCTCTGACCTGTTCTCTTCACCTCTTCCCAATGTGTAGTGAGTTTGGTGTCTCATCTTAATCTCTGAGCCGATGGATTGTACTTGTGGGTACCAATCCATTGCTCCCTAATAGTTTGAGATGGAAGGCAGTATGTTTAACTATGGGCTTGTTCCCACTGTCATTGATTATTTTAACAGTTTGCATGGAGGAGCCAGTTGTGGAGGTATTCTGTTGTGCCTGTGGTAGGCTTTGGTTCCCTAGGTTGGGTTTATGAATACCTTTAGCTTTGGGAGGGGCCTTGTGGTTTCCAAGGGTTGCTTGTTCCCTGCTCCCCCTGGTGTAGAGGTAGGAGCAAGATAGATCACAGCTCGGGTGGGATAGCCTGGGTGTGGGGCTTTGCTGAGCCTCTATGGAGCTCAGAGTTTGCTTACCCAGCTGTTAGGGGGAGCTGCTGGTACAGAGTTTAAGGCTACCTCTCCAAGCCTGGGGAGCTGCTCCTGTTGGGAGGAGCCTAATCATGAGATTGCTGAGGCCCCTAGCCAGGCTTTTTCCATCCCTGTCCACTAGCCTGGTTTTTCTGCGGGGTGAGGCATGTCTCCTCCCTACTTGTTTTCTGCGATTCCAGAGCATTTTCCCCTCCTATTAGTCTATGTGCATTCCCTCTCCATGAAAGACTGGCTCTCCAGCTAACGCACAGTTTGTGTGTCTGACATGCTGGCATGTGTCTACATGCAATGCTGGCAGATAGGGAGAGCTTCAGTTGTGCACCCCTTTCCTACCACTAGACCCCAAGGCAAGTCAGGTAGGTCTCTCTATCCACAGAGGTCTCCAATGGGGGGACATTCCCATCAGGGGAATAGTGGCATCTCAAGAGACTCTTGGATCAAGCTGCACTCCCTATTGAAGTGAGTAATGTGGTGCACCACTGTTTCAGTTCAGCCTGAGCTCAGAAGCCTTCAGTTGCCATGGGAACCACGACCTATACAAATTCAGTCCTAGTGCTGCAGCCTACTCCAGTATGGCTATTCTCCAGCGGGTATTGGGGGATGGGGTGTGCTCACAGCTCCCCCCCTCCTCCGTGCTCCTCCACACCCTCCCGTTGGATATGTTCCCAAGGGCTCTCTCTTGCCACCCAAGCAGGGAACTGCAACTACCTCCCTCCATTTGAGCCGTCAGTAGGCGAACACACCAAATGCCTCTGGGCAGGAACATCGCAAACTGCGGCTGTCCCACTGAATTGGTGGGAATGCACCTTCGGTGCTGAAAAGCAGGTCACTCAGCACAGAATATTCTACGGGCTACTATGGTGGGAGGAGGGGACATGGTCTCGCTCAGGGCTCTAGTGTTGGAGCTGCCGCTACCATGGCTACGCTCTCTCCCTCCGAGGCAGGTTTGGCTGGGAATGTGCTCCTGTTGCAGGGAGCCAAGTTTCTCAGTGAAACGCACGCACTTTCGCAGCTGCTATTGGGGGGGGGGGGGGGTTGGGGCCATGGCTACAGGCAGGCCTCGGTCAGAATTATGTTCTGAGATGCCAGCAGTGGAGGAGGTGCAGAGGAGGAGGGATCCAGATGCAGAGATGTCAGCTCTCTGGTCCCTCTTAGCACTCCCCCATGCCCTGTTGCTGGCCTGAGGCACCTGGGTTGGGGGAGGAGAGACGTCTGCCCTTTCACTGGGCTCCTGGACTCCCTGGATTTGGTTCAGGCTGCCAATCTCTCTCTTCTCTCCTCCTTCTCTTAGCTTCACAGCTCCTTTTGGTAGGGTCTCCAGACTCCTCTGCCGCCTCTCCCAGTTGTCCACATCTGTGCAGTAATTGTTCTCTGCTCCCCTGAGTCGGACACTCTACTCTTATGCCAGACGGTCCAAGAAGCCATGTCTCTGGTTGGCCATCTTGGCTCACCTCTGCTTTTGCAACTTTGTAAGTGTTGTTGGGGCATATTTTTTGTGTCTATTTCTGGGTTATCTGTTCTGTGCCAATGTTTATGCATCTACATCTTCACCTATACCATTCAGTCTTGATTACTGTAGCTATATAATAAGTCTTGAAATTGGGTACACTAATGTCTCTCAGTCTATTCTTGTTTGTCAAACTTGTTTTAGCTATTCTAGCTTTTTTGCCTCTTCATATACATTTTAGAATAATCTTGTGTATAAGTACAAAAAAAATCTTGTGACTTTGATTGGCATTTCCACTAAACTTGAAATTTGGAGAGAATTAATTATTATGTTGTCTTCCAAACCATGAACACTGTATGTCTCTACATTTACATCAATCTTCTTTAGTTTCTTTCATCAACATTTTGAAGTTTTTGAGATGCAGATCCTGTACGTATTTTTTAGATTTACAACAAAGTATTTCTTTCATTGAGCAATTGTAAATAGTATTGTCTTCTAAAATTTTGGTTTTCACATGTTAATTTTTTGTCTAAGAAAATGCAATATAGATTATTGTGTTTTGATCTTATATCCTGCTACTTGGCTGAACTCAATATCTCTAAATTAAAAAAAAATTTTTGTAGACTCTTTTGGGTATTCTACATAGACAATTATATGATCTGCTAATGTGGAAAATTTTATTTTTTACTTTCTCATATTTATGCCTTTTATTTCCTTTTAATACCTTATTACACTGGTTAGAACTTCCAGGACTGTGTTAAGTAAGAGTGATGAACACAGATATCCTTGCCTTGTTCTAGAGCTTAAGGAGGAAGCATTCAGACTTTCAGCATTAAGGATACATTTAGTCGTTGATTTTTTGGTATTTATTCTTTCTTTTTGAGACAGAGTCTCACTTTGTTGCCCAGGCTAGAGTGAGTGCCATGGCGTCAGCCTAGCTCACAGCAACCTCAAACTCCTGGGCTCAAATGATCCTCCTGCCTCAGCCTCCCAAGTAGCTGGGACTACAGGCATGTGCCACCATGCCCGGCTGATTTTTTGTATATATATATTTTAGTTGGTCAATTAGTTTCTTTCTATTTTTAGTAGAGGCAGGGGTCTCGCTCTTGCTCAGGCTGGTTTCGAACTCCTGACCTTGAGCGATCCTCCCGCCTCGGCCTCCCAGAGTGCTAGGATTACAGGCGTGAGCCACCGCGCCCAGCTGGTATTTATTCTTAATCAAGCTGAGAAAACGCCACTCCATTTTTAGTTTTCTGAGAGCTTTAGTTATCAATGGGTGTTTAATTTTGTCATGCTTTGTATGTATCAATTGATACGATCATGTCATTTTTCTTCTTTAATTTTCTTCTTTTGTATAATGGATTACATTAATTGAATATTGAACTAGCCTTAAATCCCTGGAGTAAACCCAAGTGGGTTATAGTATATAATTCTTTTTATATATTGCTGATTTTTATTTGCTAATAGTTTGCTACAGATTTTTCCATCTGTAGGGGTATTGTGTAGTTTTCTATTTTTGTCTGATCTTAGTATCAAGATTCTAGCTTTGCAAAATGAGTTGAAAAATGTTCTTTCCTCCTCTATTTTCTGGAAGGGTTGTGTAGAATTGATTTTAATTCTTTAGATCTTTGATAGAGTTTTCCAGTGAAATCTTCTGAGCTGGAAGACTTTTTGGGGAGAGTTTCAAATCATAAATTCAATTATATTAACAGTCATAGAGGTATTCAAATAATTGATTTGATATTGAGATAATTGTTATACTTTGTGTTTTCCAAGGAGTTCATACACTTCACTTAAGTTTTTAGATTTATGTGTGCACAGTTGTTTGTATTATATCCTTATCCTTTTGATGTCTGCAGGGTCTGTAGTGATAGTTCTTTTTTTTTCTGATGCTGGTAACCTGTGTGTTCTTTTTTTCCAATCATTTTAGAGGTTTGCCAGTTTTTTTGACCCTTCAAAGAGTAAGCTTTTTGTGTTATTTTATTTATTTATTTACTTACTATTTTTCTGGGTTAAATCGCACTGATTTCTGCTCTTATCATTCTTGTTTAATTTTTCCTGTGTGCTGTGGGTTTACATTTCTCTTCTTTTTCTAGATCCTTGAGGTGGAAGGTTAGATTATTGATTTGACATCTATTTAAATTCTTTGTCTAATTTTTAAGTGAGATATTTTTTATTATTGAGTTGTATTTTATATATATTTTCTGAATATAACTCATTTATTAGATATATGACTGCAAATATTTTCTCTCCTCCTAGGAGAGGATTGATTACTGTAGCTATATAATAAGTCTTGAAATTGTGTACACTAAGGTCTCTCAGTCTATTGTTGTTTGTCAAACTTGTTTTAGGTATTCTAGCTTTTTTGCCTTTTCATATACATTTTAGAATAATCTTGTGTATAAGTACAAAAAAAATCCTCCTTTTCATTTTTTTATATCATTCGCAACAAGAACTTTTTTTATTATTTCAGCATATTACGGGGGTACAAATGTTAAGGTTATGTATATTGCCCATGCCCTTCCTCCCACCTCGAGTCAGAGCTTCAAGCGTGACCATCCCCCAAACGTTGCACATCTCACTCATTAGCAACAAGAACATTTTTAATTTTGTCTTTCTTTGTGACAGTACCACACTCTTCAATATTGTAGCTTCATAGTAATTTTTGAAATCACAAAGTGTGAGTCCTCCAAATTTTGTTCTTTATCAAGATTATTTTGGCTATTCAGTCTAACTTGAGATTCCATATAAGTTTTAGAGTGGGTTTTTCTACTTCTACAAAATAAAACACTTTATTGAGATTTTGATAAAGATTTTATTGAATCTGTAGCTCATTTTTTCTAGTATTGATATTTTAACATTGGAATATTAAGTATTCCAATCCATGAATGTGGAAATGTATTTACATTTATTTATATCTTCATTAATTTCTTTCAGCAACATTTTCTAGTTTTCACTATTCAAATCTTTTATCTCCTTCATTAAGTATATTTCTTATTTTATTCATATTTTATTCTTTTTTGTGTTAATATAAATTAAATTTTCTTAATTTTCTTTTCAGATCAGGCATTGTTGGTTGATAGAAATGTAACCAATTTCTGTGTATTGATTTTGTATCTTGTAAATTTGCTGAATTCATTTTTTAGTTGTATTTGTGTGTTTTCATGTGTACACGTGTGTGTAGAATTTTTACAGTCTTCTATATAAGATAATGTCATTTCATACATTGTTAATTTAATTTCTTTTGTTCCAATTGGATGATTTTATTTCTTCTTCTTGCCCATTGTTCTGGCTAGAACTTCCAATAGTATGTTGAACAGACATAGCAAAAGACAAGAATCCTTGTCTTGTTCCTGGTAATAGAGGAAAAGCTTCCAAATTTTTACCATTAAGTATGATGTTAGCTATGTGTTTAACATAAATGGGCATTATTATATCGAGTAAAGTTTCTCTTTATTCCTAGTTTGTTAAGTGTTTTTTAATGAAATAGTGTTCAATTTTATGTAATGCTTTTTCAACAGCAGTTGAGGTAATCATATAGTTTTTCCCTTTATTCTTTTAATGTAGTGTATAAAATTGGTGGATTTTAAAATTGTCTCACTGTACTCCAGCCTGAACTACAGCAGGACACTGTTTCTAAAAAAAAATGAAAATTGATAGATTTTCATATGTTTAACCACATTTGCAATCCAGGAATAAATCCCACTTGGTCATTGTGTATACTCATGTTATTGTGCTACTGAATTAGGTTTGCTAGTATTTTGGTAACAATTTTTACATTAATATTCAAAGGAGATATAGCTCAATGTTTCTCTTTTCTTGTAATGTTTGGCTGTCTTTGGTAAAATTCAGTCTTGTAAGATTTCTAGAAATTTTCCCTTATCATCTATGTTACAAAATTTGATGCCATACAGTTGTTCATAGTACTCTTTTATGGTCCTTTTTATTTTTGCAAAATTGATATTAATATTTCCACTTTCATCACTGATTTTAGTAAAAGTCTTCTCTTTTTTTTAGGCAATCAAGCTAAAAGTTTGCTAACTTCATTGATCATCTTAAAGAACCAAATTTTGGTTTTATTGATTTTCTCTTTTGTTTTTAGTATTCTCTGTTTTATTTATCTACACACTAATTTTTTTTTTTTTTTTTTTTTTGAGACAGAGTCTCACTTTATTGCCCAGGCTAGAGTGAGTGCCATGGCGTCAGCCTAGCTCACAGCAACCTCAAACTCCTGGGCTCAAGCAATCCTGCTGCCTCAGCCTCCCAAGTAGCTGGGACCACAGGCATGTGCCACCATGCCCGGCTAATTTTTTCTATATATATTAGTTGGCCAATTAGTTTCTTTCTATTTATAGTAGAGATGGGGTCTTGCTCTTGCTCAGGCTGGTCTCGAACTCCTGAGCTCAAATGATCCGCCCACCTCGGCCTCCCAGAGAGCTAGGATTACAGGCTTGAGCCACCGCGCCCGGCCTCTACACACTAATTTTAAATATTTCTTTCCTTCTAAGAGCTCTGAACTTAGTTTGTCCTATTTCTAGTTTCTTATGGTATAAAATTAAGTTGTTGGTTTGAAATATTGCTTTTTTAAATATATTTACAGCTATAAATTTCCATCTTAGCACTTACTTTACTGCATCTCATAAGTTTTGATATGTTCTGTTATTGTTTTCATTTGTTTCAAGGTATTTTCTGATTTTTCATGTGATTTCTTCTTTGGCCTAGTGTTGTTTAAAAGTCTGTTGTTTACTTTCTACGTTTAAGAATTTTCTAATTTTCTTCTGCTGTTGATTTCTGACTTTATACTTTATTCTATTGTGATTGAAAAAGATACTTTGTAAAATTTTACTTATTATTTATTTATTTTTGTTTCAGCATGTTATAGGGGTACAAATGTTTAGGTTATATATATTGCCTTTGCCCTACTTGAGTCAGAGATTCAAGTGTGTCCATCCCCCAGATGATGCACACTGCACCCACTGGGTGTAAATATACTGATCCCCTCCAGACCCTCCTATCTGCCCAACACCCAATGAATGTTATTACTATATGTGCATTTAAGTGTTGATCAGTTAAAACCAATATGATGGTGAGTACATGTGGTGCTTGTTTTTCCATTCTTGAGATACTTCATTTAGTAGAGTGGGTTTGAGGTCTATCCAAGATAATACAAGAGGTGCTATATCACCATTGTTTTTTGTGGTGAGTAGTACTCCATGGTATACATATACCACATTTTACTAATCCACTCATGTACTGATGGGTACTTGGGTTGTTTCCGCATCTTTGCAATTGTGAATTGTGCTGTTATAAACAATGGAGTGCAGATGTCTTTTGTTCTTTTATGTAGATGCCCAGTAATGGGATAGCTGGATCAAATGGTAGTTCTACTTGTATCTCTTTGAGGTGTCTCTGTATAACTTTCCATAGAGATTGTACTAGTTTGCAGTCCCACCAGCAGTGTTCCTATCTCTCTGAATCCACACCAACATTTATTGTTTTGGGACTTTCTGATAAAGGCCATTCTCACTGGAGATAAGTGATATATCGCTGTGGTTTTTTTTTTTTTTTTTTTTCCGAGATAGAGTCTCACTTTGTTGTCTGGGCTAGAGTGAGTGCCGTGGCGTCAACCTAGCTCACAGCAACCTCAAACTCCTGGGCTCAAGCAATCCTCCTGCCTCCGTCTCCCGAGTAGCTGGGACTATAGGCATGCGCCACCATGCCCAGCTAATTTTTTCTATATATATTAGTTGGCCAATTCATTTCTTTCTATTTATAGTAGAGATTATATATTAGTTGGCCAATTATTTTCTTTCTATTTATAGTAGAGACGGGGTCTTGCTCTTGCTCAGGCTGGTTTTGAACTTCTGACCTCAAGCAATCTGCCCGCCTCAGCCTCCCAGAGAGCTAGGATTACAGGCGTGAGCCACCGCGCCCGGCCTCCCTGTGGTTTTGATTTGCATTTCCTTGATTATTAGAGATGTTGAGCATTTTTTCATATGTTTGTTGGCCATTAGTCTATCTTCTTTTGAAAAGTTTCTGTTCATCTGCTCTGCCCACTTAGTGATAGGGTGGTTTGATTTTTTTCTTCCTGATTTTCTTGAGTCCTGTATCTATTCTAGTTATCATCCCTTTATCGGATGTGTAACATGCAAACATTTTCTCCCATTCTTTAGGTTGTCTGTTTGCTCTTGTGATAGTTGCCTTGGCTGTGCAGAAGCTTTTGAATTTGATCAGGTCCCATTTATTTATTTTTGTTGTTGTTGTGATTCTCTTTGGGAACTTCATAAATTCAGCAAGGCCACATCTTCCAGATATTCTAGGAGAAAATCTGTCCCTTGCTTCTTCCAGCTTCTGGGGGCTCCTGGTATTCTTTGGCTTTCAGCCACATCACTGTAATATCTGCCTCCAAGTTTACATTGCCTCCTCTTCCTCTTCTGTTTAAAATGCCCTTCTGCCTCTACCTTGTATGGATATACGTGATTGTATTTAGGATTCACTCAGACAATCCAGGATAAGATCCTTCTCTCAAGTTCCTTAACCTAATCATATCTTTTGTCACATAAGATAATATTTACTCTTTTGCCATATAAAGTATTATTCAGAAGTTTTGGGGATTAAGATGTAGATATATATTTTGGGGGGCCAACAATAATCCCCTTATGGGCTCCATTTTACATCTACTTTTTTTCATCAGGCTAGCAGAAAGTTAGGAGAGGCTATGCTGGAAAAAGAGAAGGGAGAATTTTTCTCCTTTTTCCTAAAAGATATTTGACTTGCTGCTTCCTTCATCCGTGGGGAAGAATAAAAAATGTGTGCACAAGTACAACAAACGGCAAACTTCTAAAATCCAAGCAATTTGAGTTTATTGTTTTGTGGTATCCTTTTGTCACAGGAGGTTCATTCTTGTTTTCAGGGACATCTCCATGTAATCCATTTAGGGCAGGACTTTCAAAGGCTTTTGGGGTTGGAAAGGCATTAGAGAAATGTAGTAGCTTAAGTGCCTTCCTTTTTCCAGTGACATTAGTATTTTAATTAGAAATTCACAGACCTAGAATTTTGGAGATTGGTGAAATTAAACTCAAGATTCACATTTTATAGATGAAGACATGGGGACTCTGAAAGGGTAAGTCCCCACAGTAAATTCTGGAAGACAGAAAAGGTCGTTGAGACCAAAAGACTGATTCTTCCAAGAGAGAGGTATTTTAAGCCCTAAGAAACCAAGAAGGGGGTTTGTGTGTGTGTACAAGTACGTGTTTTATTTTGTGTGAGCGGTGGGGAAGAGGGAAGCATATGGGGTCTCCCAAAGGCATCATGTAGAAATTAAAGCTGAAATAAATCCTTGAAGCCAAGTCAAATCCCCAGATTTTACAAATAAAATTACAGAGACCCGTATAGGTGAAGCGATTTAACCAAAAACTACATAGCTATGTAGTTGCAGAACTAGATAAAACTAAAACTCCAGGTCTCATTTCCTAATTCAGGGCTTCTTATACCATACTATGTAAATATCTACTTTTATTACAAAGTCACAATATTGTCCCTGAAGGCATGCAATAGGGGACTTCTTTGCATTGTCACTTTGAAGATTCAGTGCTCACATACACTGGTCTCCTTCTACCCTCCAAACTTATTCACATATGAAGGACCCAATGATTATCAATTATTGATGTCTGTCCTCAGTAGCACACTAAGACATGAATATACAAGCAAGTGATTCCTACCTGGGGGGCTGCGCCTAAGTTATATAAAGTGACTATCTCCATAGACTAAATCCTCTAGTGACTCCCTCCCCTCTTTTTTGTTATTAGGGTTGCAACCACTCTGCTGTATTTTTTGCAGCTTTCTTAAAACATAATTTATACACAAGAAACTGCATGTTTAAAATATACAAGTTTTAGTTTTGATCTATGTATACACTCATGAAACAGTGTCCAGAATTAAGATAATAAACATATCCATAACCCCCCAAATGTTCCTCATTCCCTGTTATTTTTATTTATTTATTTATTTATTTATTTATTTTTTGAGACAGAGTCTCACTTTGTTGCCCAGGCTAGAGTGAGTGCCGTGGCGTCAGCCTAGCTCACAGCAACCTCAAACTCCTGGGCTCAAGCGATCCTACTGCCTCAGCTTCCCAAGCAGCTGGGACTACAGGCATGCGCCACCATGCCCGGCTAATTTTTTTTTCTATATATATTAGTTGGCCAATTAATTTCTTTCTATTTATAGTAGAGATGGGGTCTCACTCTTGCTCAGGCTGGTTTTGAACTCCTGACCTGGAGCAATCCGCCCGCCTTGGCCTCCCAGAGTGCTAGGATTACAGGCGTGAGCCACCACGCCCGGCCTCATTCCCTGTTATAATACATCTTTCCCTTCTACCACCCTTGCCCTTGTTGGCCCCTCCTTTCCTTCTTAATTTGGCTTGATAGTGTTAAAACGTTCCAACCCGGAAAAGAAGCTAGATTCTCTGGATCTGAGCCAAGAGTGGAAAACTTTCCTTGGGCTTTGCTTCACTTCTTTCTTTGAAAAGAAGCCAGATCTTCCCAAAGACCCTAGTTTGCAGCTCCACACAAACAACTCCCAGATAAAATCAAGGGCCTTAAGAAAGGTACTGGGAAATTGGAATACTTGAATAAATTGCAAGGAGGATTCTAAAGTCTGAAAATTATTTGAGGATAAAATAAAAACAATGTTTGGGTGTTGAGCAGGTGGGAGGGGGAAGAGGGGACGGGTATATATATATATATATATATATATATATATACACACACACATAATGAGTGAGATGTGCACCATCTATCTGGGAGATGGTCACGTTTGAAGCTCAGGCTTGTGGGGGAAGGGGGAGCAAGGGCATTATTCGAAACCTTAAAATTTGTACCCCCATAATATGCTGAAATAAAAAAATGTTTGGAGTGAAAATATATTTCTTAAGGAATAAGAATATTCTTTTTTTTTTTTTTTGAGACAGAGTCTCACTTTGTTGCACAGGCTAGAGTGAGTGCCGTGGCGTCAGCCTAGCTCACAGCAACCTCAAACTCCTGGGCTCAAGCAATCCTCCTGCCTCAGCCTCCTGAGTGGCTGGGACTACAGGCATGCGCCACCATGCCTGGCTAATTTTTTCTATATATATTAGTTAGCCAATTAATTTCTTTCTATTTATAGTAGAGACAGGGTCTTGCTCAGGCTGAGTTTCGAACTCCTGACCTCGAGCAATCCGCCCGCCTCAGCCTCCCAGAGTGCTAGGATTATAGGCATGAGCCACCACGGCTGGCCAAGAATATTCTTAAGGAATATAATAAGAACAGCATAAATTTGAAAAGTAATGAAAAGAAGAAAATCCCTCATAATCCCACTACCCTAACTGAACACTGTCAGCCATTTGTTATGTTTTCATTCCTGCCTCTTCCCTTGCCAGAAAGAAAATCTTTATTGAAGCCTATTTTGAATGCAGGTTTTAAGCTTTGGTGTTTAGACTTCTTTTCCCTACATACTTCCAGCATACACCACTGTAATCTAGTCATAAAATCATGGGGGTGTATATTTTTCTCAGGTCTCAGAGAAGGAATTTGCATGTCTTCGTAGAGAAAGTGGCTGCAATATGCTGTTAAGAACAAAGGCTGCATTTTTTGGTTCTGTTTACAGATTTTACAGAATCAGAATCTCTAAAAATAGGGAAATATCTCTTCTCCATGGATCAATAGTTTACAACAAGAAAGAGCAGGTACTAGGAAAATTCAACTGCTATAGTGAAAGTTAAACCTTTTGTGGAGTGGGATAAGGAAATTAAGTTTTGAGTGTACATAGGCAAGTAACACTCCTACTCTGTCCACACTACATTGGAAGGACCCATTTCAATGTTGATTTTCTATTTTCAGCACTCTATATGACTTGTCAGCCAATTAGCATGCTATGTGGTCCACCCAAAATGTATTGGAGGCAGTCAGGTTGAGTAGAATGTGTTGTTCTGAGAGTCAAGAATCTTTGTATAGTTCCTGGCACAAAGTAGGCACTCAATAAATATTCACTGAATCAGTGCACCTGAGTTCTAGTCCTAGATTTTGCTGTCAACTTACTGGAAAGTCAGTAAATTTTTGCAGAAAATGGGAATTTAAATTTGTCTATCCTATCACCATCCTCTAATACATAGACCTGGGCTAAGAGAATTGGTTTACCAAAGATGCTTAGGCCCTTCTAGTCTCTAGTTTCTTAAACTACAAAATAGGAATAGAATTCTTGCATATCTCATGAGGCCAAATAATATAACAAGTGTACAAGTGCATTGAAAAATATAGAATATTATACACATATAAGGCATTATTGGGCCGGGTGCGGTGGCTCACGCCTGTAATCCTAGCACTCTGGGAGGCCGAGGTGGGAGGATCGCTCAAGGTCAGGAGTTCAAAACCCGCCTGAGCGAGACCCTGTCTCTACTATAAAAATAGAAAGAAATTAATTGGCCAACTAATATATATATATAAAAAAAAATTAGCCGGGCATGGTGGCGCATGCCTGTAGTCCCAGCTACTCAGGAGGCTGAGGCAGGAGGATCGCTTGAGCCCAGGAGTTTGAGGTTGCTGTGAGCTAGGCTGACGCCACGGCACTCACTCTAGCCTGGGCAACAAAGCAAGACTCTGTCTCAAAAAAAAAAAGGCATTATTAAGATTATTAGTATAAACCCCAAATTCACTGACCAGGAGGGTAAAGAAGCTGGAAAACAAAAGGCTAAGGCTGCATTCGTAGGTGGTAATTACCCTTTGAGTGGTGTTTAGGAAGCTGTGGGCAACTTCAGTAATATAATCAAATCTAAAATGAATAGAAAAGGGTACATCCTATGTAGCTAGGAGTTCTCATCAGCATCCACAATTTCCTTGCTATGTGTCTTTGGAAAGTGACCTGATGGCTCACACCTGTTTCCTTATCAGTAAAATGGGACAATTGATACCTTCCTCATAAATGTATTGTGAAGATTATAATGCCAAGAGATCATATCGAAGAAGTAAAGGGGTTTTCCCTTAAATATTTTCAGAACTAAATGAGGTAACTTCAGGAGCAGCCATAGAAAGTAAAACCTCTTTCTGAGATTTTCATAGGGAGAGGGGGGATAAATGTTTTACTGTCAACCCAAAGACAGGTAGTTGTGCTCAAAATTCTAATTCTCTTATGAACAACAAAGATACATCTTAAAAAGGAGAGAAACGTTGTACCCTGATTGATTGCTTTCTTACTTTAATCAACCTTTCCTTTAAAGTTTTTAAACCATCTCAGTTTAAAAGGATTAAGAGTCTAGCTTTTGACCACTTCAATATGCAAACAGTATACTGAACCAACACAAAAACTCCAGGCAACCCTGCTCACTGCAACCCCTTTCCTTAGCCAAGTTGTGTCTGTAACCTGTAAATTACTGTTCCTTGGGGTACACTACATTAAAGTGACATGATGTGGGTAATATTGAACAGGTGAAAGGTGATGGCAGGGAGGGGCTACAGGCCACTTCACTGTCCTTGTGCTTGTGTAAGTCTGATTGGCACTGGACTATAGCAGTAATTGGAGTGGAAAGACAGGAGAGGGGAGGAGTTGATTCTGTGAATTTGAGATCTGCCTTGCGAATGACTCAACCCAGCTGGCCTGTATTGTCCTAGTCTGAATTAATTCTTTTGACAAGATTTAAAATTGACACTGTAGGTTAAAAGTTCTGAGATAAGGTAATTGATGTCAGACAAATATGATTGAGGGACAACATGGTCTTTTTTATTTGTTGTTTTTATTAACCAGTGACAATGGATTCAGAATCACCCTCTGTTGCTTTTTTACAAATTTATCTTGTTATGAAAACTTTTTTAGCTTTTGAATAGAACACTTGAAAAGGTAGCTGGAGATAATCTTCTGGCACCTTCTTCGCAGTCCCCAAAAGACGGTATAAGAGAACACACCCAGCATCAAATAACCAACACAAGTTATACATAAAGTGCCTCCTAGCACAACTGTCTTTTACAGTCTGTTCACAAGCAAATTTCTGAAATTGTAAACAGAGTTGCAAAGGCTTGTGATTCAACTTTTAAATATATAGCTTACCCCTAAGCTTCCTGAGTGACTGACATAGCATAGCACATGACAGGAGTTTTCTTGGGATAGTTTCTACAAGTAAGCGTCCCCTAAATTATCTTCCACCTGTTCCAAATGCTGCTTTACAGGGAATTATACCCCACTCGAACTCCCTTGCTGATATCTTAAAGATGAAAAAGACACCGGAAAAGACACCACTAAAGGAAGGGCACTTTCCCTTTCTCTTTGCTTTTCTTTCATTCAGAGACTATGACCTGCTGTATCTCAATAGGTTGAAATTCACGGACCGCAGATGGGGTGGTGAAAAAAGTGTTAGGCAGTTCCCCAGAGCTGATGGAGCCAGAGTCACTTTGCACCGAGCCGCCACTATTCTCAAACTGGGAGATTTTCTTTTTGATCATTTTTCTCTCCTTGGCTCTACGGTTCTGAAACCAGATTTTCACCTGAAACACAAAAAGCTTTGTATTTAATGGGGCTCCATACTGAATGCAGTTAACGTAATGATTGCTAATATCGTACAGGTACTGCGGCATTTACAAAGCCCTTTTATATGTATCACTTCATTTGAGCCTTACCACGACCTTGTGAAGTATGCTCACTTAACATGTATAAGAAAAAAGCTGAGACTCAGACAGACTAAGTACCTTGCAAGAAATAAAACCTAGAGCAAGTCTAGGGCCACTGACTGACTCTGAATGCAATGCTCTTCACATTCCACCTCACCCAGCTCCTCTGTTGCACAGGTAGAAACAAATAATGATAGAATGACAAATGCTGAGGAGTACCAATGAGAGGGAGGGATCTATTTTATTTATTTATTTTATTTTTTATTTTGAGATAGAGTCTCACTTTGTTGCCCAGGCTAGAGTGAGTGCTGTGGCGTCAGCCTAGCTCACAGCAACCTCAAACTCCTGGGCTCAAGCGATCCTCCTGCCTCAGCCTCCCAGGTAGCTGGGCCTACAGGCATGCGCCACCATGCCCGGCTAATTTTTTCTATATATATTAGTTGTCCAATTAATTTCTTTCTATTTATAGTAGAGACGGGGTCTTGCTCTTGCTCAGGCTGGTTTCGAACTCCTGACCTTGAGCTATCCGCCCGCCTGGCCTCCCAGAGTGCTAGGATTACAGGCATGAGCCACTGTGCCGGGCCAGAGGGAGGGATTTAAATAGCAAAGACAATTAAATCAGTCACTACGAGAAACTTCCTAAAAGTAAAAGATTAATGAAAACATAGAACTGAGTGAATGAGGGTGATGAAATACTATATATTTCTTGATGGAGACGAAGACCAGAGAACTATCAATGTGCCTTTACACATGGATGAAAAGCAAGCTGCTTGGGTTAAGGCAATACATTAATGGACTTTACAATTCTAGAATTCTATGATTCCAGGATTACTCCTAGACTTAATTGAAAAAAAATCAGGTGGTATATAATTTCAAGATTTGAGTAAATGGAAACTTGATCCTTGCCATGATTTAATCTTCACTGAGCACTCACTAAAAGCTAAATTTGAGGCAGGCATCATAGAATTATGTAGACTACAGAAAATTAAATTAAATTTCCAACACTGAATAACTTAAAAACTTGGTTCAGGTAGCAGCATTGGTGTCCAGTTACAGTTGGAGTTTTACTAATATGAACCAGATAATTGCCTCAATTGCCAAATCTCCACTTCGCACGTTGGTTGTGACTACTTGGGGAATCAGATCAAAGTTTTGACTTGTTTGACCAACTCCATTGGAGTTACAATGCCTCTCCACCTCTTAAGCCCTTATCCTTTGCTTCCATACCCATAAGGTGCCCAGGTCCAACAGGATGAAAGTGGGCTTTAGGAAAGCTTAGACAATGTCTTGGTCCTCTGTTTTGCCTCCATCCCTGCTTATAGACTTCCCTAAAACTTCAGCCTATTTAAATCACTATATGGGACTTGTTGGATGTACTTCTGGTATACCTGTCTCTCAGAAAGGCCCAGGTTAACTGCCAGCTCTGATTTTCTTCGGATCGTGATGTATCTATTACAGTGGAATTCCTTTTCCAGCTCCAACCTTTGATGATCTGTGTAAACTACACGATACTTTTCTTTTGTCCTGGTTTTTCCTGTTAGGGAAGAAAGCATTGCATTTAATCGTATTCTGCTTCTTTGGAGATTGTTTTGGTTGAAGAAATCATAGCCACTCTTCCTACCTTCATCTATTACTTTAAAATATAAAGCAAGTATATTTTTAAAGTAAATATTCATAAGTCTATTTCTCCATTAAATACATTCTCATCTGTGGTCATGATATCAGTATCTCTGTCTATCTGTTATCATCTATACATATAGACATCTATCACTAAATCTGTATCTCTCTGTATATATGAAACCACCATCTCTCTAATTAATGTTTCTCCTAAAATGATCAGTCAATCACAGTCTTTCTACCATTGACCTACCGTTACATCAAAGCATTAAATAAAACCCAATGGGCACACTTGGGCACAAAGAAATTTAAAGGACATTGGAAACCAAGAAGGGAGGTGGATGGGAGGGGAATGAGGGATAAAAACTTACCAATTGGGTACAATAAATACTATTCTGGTGATGGGCACACTAAAAGCCCCAAGTTAAGCATTGTACAAGGTATCCATGTAATATTTGTAACCCCTTAGTATTTTGAAATAAAAAAATAAAAGATAAAAAAGTGAAAAAAATGCTTAAACATTTAATCCATGATTTTCAACTTCTTTCCCACTCACATTGGGGCATAGCATTGCAGTAGTAGCAACATCCATTTATACATGCACTTCCTATTACATTTTGTGCAGTTCTTTCATACTATTTCCCATTAAACCTATTACCTACCTTCTTGAATTATGTAGAACATGTCTTATCCCCAGTTTACAGACAAGAAACCTGAGACTCAGTGAGGGTTAAATAAGTGACTTTGTGCTAGTGAGCTGAGGAAAGGAGACCCAAACACATACTTTTGACTCCTATTCCAGTGTGCTAAATGTTATTCCAAGTTTTAACATGCTGAGAAGCATAAGAATGGCCCAATTGTGACAAACTATTTGGGGATCCTTACATTATAGTTACATATACTCCTCAGACAGACTTTGGTTTTGATAGTAATTTAAAAAGAAAACATTTCCTGTCACTTAGCAAATTCTATTTCAGAATAACCTCATTGCCTATTAGAAAAAATAGTTTTTATATAACAGTCTTAAGCCAATTTTTATTCCCAGTGTATTGAATAGGGGAAGGAGGGGGTGTTGACTTAAGCAGAATAGAGTGAGTATTCCATGCCCTTTGAAAGAATATCCAAACATTTGCTTTGTGTTACAACATTTAACTAATTTCTCATGCCCTCCTTCAAATAGAGTTGTATTCCTCCTTTCAAATTTTCCAAAGGTAATTAGGAAGTTTCCTTTTCTTTTCAATTTCTCTGACCCCCTCCAGGATCTTCCTCCTTTTTCTCTATGGCTTTTGGAAACTCCTTCTGATCTTCCCTGGTTGTTTTTGATGTGAAGTTTTGGGGGGCGATCTGTAGGACAAAGCCTTCTTTAAAGTGGTCACCTAAACTCCATTGAGGTGTTAAGATACAGCACAGGCCTAACAAAGGAGCTACATAGCATCAGATTCCATCCTGAACTCTCTTTACATTCAGGAACACCAGCCAATTGGTTTGGAATTTACAAGCCCTAAACAAATGTCAGACACCCTTTCATCTCCAGGCAAGAAAAAAAGAGAACATGAATGTAGAAATAATTTCTAGAGGAGACATATATCTTATGATTCAACTAAATGGCTGAATAACTCATGGACTTATGAACTAAATAAAATCCCTCCCCATTCCCATTAATGGAAAATGATTAGGCCCAGTCAGTTAACCTACCTTTAAAGTCCCAAATTTTGAGTTGATTTTCTGAATCTAAACAGAAACTCAGGAAACCAGAGGTCTAGCTTTTGGTTATTGCAAAGACAGAATTTATATGTGGGAACAAAGTCAAAACCTTGAAGTTTAATTTATTTCCAGAACCTCAAATCTTGGGATCAAAATATATCTTTGAAGAGATGTTTCCTAAAATCCTTCCTAATCTTAAAGTGATTGAGTTTTTAAAATTCTAACTTGAGGCAGAAAGTTTTAAAATTCAACTTGTGTGTGTGTCGGTGTTTTCTGCTCTTTGGTAATCAATAAATATAACCAGACTTGAAGAACTCTGGAAAGGTTGCAGTTCTTCCCCACCCCCATTGGTCATAAATTCCCCTCTTGCAGTTTCTTCTGAGGACAATAAAGTCAAGACCAGGCCTCTTTATTTGCCATGAAAATCCTCACCCTTTCCGGCAATATAACCCCTGAAGAAAGGAGGCATGAGGAAGAGCCTGGCTGCATATCAAAGCCATGCAGTAGTGTTAAAAAGAGTCTGTTGCCCCAATCTGACAGATAAGACCTAAAACCCCAAGAAGACAGAGTTCAGGGGAAAATACTGACTGCACAGTTTACAAAGAGAAAAAAATCTGAATTTCCTGGTGCTCTTTTTGTGTCCCCCTCCTTGAACTGTCTCCTCCCACACCATTTTCTCTTCCCCTTAAATGATGAAACCAGATTAAATGATGAAGGAAGTTTGGAAATTTTCAGGTAAAGCATAATGTCCATACTTCCATGCCCAAGCAACAAAAAAGCACTAAGAGCAGTTATTTTTATTGTTCAAACCATTCTCTTCTTCCAGAGACTATGACATTTCTGAGGGTGAGGGACTCCCTTCTCAGCTGCTGTTGTGAATTACTTTAGGAAAGTAACAAAGTCTAAAATATATTTGCTTTCTCCCCAAAGACATGGACCAACCTCTGTAGTTTAAAATAGATGGAGTCCTTCCCATTACCCAGCAGACACTATCTCCCCAGAGTTTGCAAGCAAATGTCATTATATATGGTAACTTATGATCACACTAAATGAAATAAAAATAGTGCTTGTTTGAGAGACTGGCTATAAAAGGGCTGTTAGGTAGAAACTCACTCTCTAAACCTAGGGGTTATGATAATGATAGTATGAGAGTAAAGATGATGAAAATCAATATTCTTCTGCAGGGAGTATTATGTAATGGACCCCACCATGAAGACTTTTACTGTATGGCAATTCTTCACTGCTTTTATCTAAAAATTGCATCCAAATTCATCTTTTAAAGTTGCCCAGTGAAATGAGCAAAACCAAGGAAGACAATGATAAGCCCCAAGAATTCTTAAGCAACTCATTTTATGAAGTGTCCTAATTGAATAAAGCCTTTAAAGTATAACTTCCTCAGTGTTGTCCGGTGGCTTAAGACAATCAGAATCAGAATGAATCGTTATTTCTTCCTCTACTCCTCTTTCCCTCCCCTAAAAAGAAAGTCTCTTTCCAGCCCTGTTTAAGTTACTACCTTACTAATGTTTAAAATATGAAAATGCATGAAAATACTTAACTTTCCATACACACTTTTCTGTCAGATTCTTTTTCATATAATCTTTCAATTGAAATGTATACTGGAATAGACTAGTGTTGGAACTAAATGGAATAGAAATATCTTACTTTTAAATCAGACTACTTTGCTCTCATTAGAAAAATCAAATGCTATAATGGTCACTAGGAAATGTTTTCTGATTGCCCCTTAATATGTATATTCTTCTTTCTTTAACTTAAATCTATTTAAAACATTCTCCATTAACACTTGTACCCCCATGATACACTAAAATAAAATAAAAAATAAATAAAATATTCTCCAGTTATAGAAATAACTTTCATTTGATTATTTTAATCAGAGAGAGGTTACTTTCATTTTGTAGTTCATCTATTTGCCTCTTAGCCATAAACCATGTGTTGTCCCACAATATTACAGAGTGAAGTAGAAAATTTGGGAGGATCTGACTCATTCATTCATTTAACAAATATTTATTTAACTATGTGCTAAGCATATAAATGGGTACATTGTGGTCCAGTGAGGTGATCGGCTTAATTGTTTTGTGGGGTTTATAACCTAGTATCTGTGAAAAGGCTTCAGTGAATCCATGAATCTCCTGAAATTATGTAAAAAATTATTTGTGTGTATGCTCATGTGGTTTTATGCATTTTTCTAGGAAGAGGGCCTGTATTTTGTATCACGTTATTAAATTATTGCTAAATGTGCACCTTAGGCTACAAGAACATAGCAAAAGGATAATTTTCATATATAAGACATCAAAATGAAACAAAGGTTGAATTTAATAAAGCCTCGTCCATAGGATAGGCTGCCATGAGTCAAAGGGGCTCCAATATCACTCAATTTTAAACTTTTCATTGAAATTGGAGAGAAAATCTTGTGAAGGTGGTAAAGTCAAGTCAGAATTGAGGGTTTAGCAAATGATGAAGATGCTGCAGACTAAGGAGGCCCCTTCTAAACTTCCCCTGGGACCAGAATTACCCAAGAGAGAGGCTCAGGCCAGTGAAAGTAAATGCAAATGGGAAACTTTTAAGCAGATAAACATATCATAAACAGAAAATTCATGGCTCAAGATAATTTCTTTTGTCCTTTTTTTCATTGTTCTCCATTGCAAACAACATGTTAGTGACTTTCCTCTTTTAAAGTGTTTCAAAACAGAATCCCTGAACTGGGAGCAGCTACTTTTCTGGCTTTCGTATCTTTTTGCTGATAGTTGGGATTTAGTGAATGGATGTTAATTACAACCCCGAGATTAGATGTAATAAGGGCTCTAGGAATGCCTTATCCTAACCTCGTTTTTTATTCTACTTAGCCGGCGGAGTCACCCATATTTTTTTTTAAAAAGTACAGATTTACCCCCAAAAGCTTTAAAGTATGTATTTAAACTCTATTTTTAACTTGCGATTGCCACCCTAGTAATGTTCTAATCAACTGGAACTCCCTCCTCTGGCTAAAAGTTCTCCTAATGGTAAAAGTGGGTCCCTTCCTATCCTCCTCCTGCCTTTGCTTTTCGGAGGGGAGAGAAAATGCAGAACTGTGAACAGGCGCATAATCATTGTGGACAAATGCTATTGAAATGTCTTTTCCTCCCCAGAGGGATGAAAGTGATAGAGTCGAATTTTGCTAATGACAGGGAGCGAGGGTTGGAATAATAAGAATGTGGTAAACGAACTACAGACAGCTGAAAACAAATATCTCTGCCCCCCCAACCCCCTATCTCCCCATCTCGTTCCAAGATGAAAGAGGAGCAGCCACTTCCTCCGCCCCCCCCACCCGGCTCCCAGCAGTGGACCACTGGCTTGCTAGTTTAGGCTGGCATGACTGTGCCTTCCCGTGCACTGTCGCCGAATTGCATTCGGCCCCTCCGCCTGGAGGACTCCTGCTTGGATATTTATGAGGGCTTTAATCCACTTAATAGTGCTGGGGCTGATATTCGTTCACGCCCGGCAGGTGTGAGGATCGCGTAGTGTATTATGTGCCAGCGCAGTGCTATAGCCTTCTCGACCGTCTCAATGCCATCGGAAGAAGGCAATGTATTTGAGGCCAACGCGCTTGTGCCGACTTGGACGAAGGAAGCTGGAGCTTCCTTGAGAGACCAGGGTGACGAGACCGCCTTTTGCCTTTGGGCCTTCGTGGCTAAACTGGAGGGTCCATTGCCAGCCAAGCACCGTGAACCTAAGTTGAACATCACCACTTTTTGCAGGGGTGGGAGGAACGGCCCGCCCGGATGGGGCAGGGTTTGGAAATTTTGCAGGCTAGCAGCGGTGCCTGAACATCGGGACATCAGCGCTGTCCTCTCGCCTCATTCACCCGTTGAGCTTTCCCGTGCATCTGTTTTCCTACAGGGCAACTACAGGATTGGACGTTGATCCTTGCGGCTCAACATGCCCATTGTCCACGCGCTCACTCCTTTGATCGAGCAGCGAATGGCGAAAAGCCACCCATAGGGTAGGTGTAGTCCCAATTGCCATATTTAGCGAGCTTTGGGCCCAGGTGCACGCGAGGGAGCTACCTAATGGCCCAGGCAAGCACGCAGAGGTCTCAGCTAACTGTCCCAGGCGAGGCCTGAGAAGTAGGACGGCGGGCAAGCCAGGAGAAGTAGAGAAGGGAAGGAAGGAAAAGTGCGTGGGCATTGCAATGGATGGATTACTCACCGGTCACCTGCACTGTCTTGCGCATCCACGCATAGGGGCTGTGGCGGCTCCTGCTGGGGGAACTGGCGTCTGCGGTGGCGGCGGCGTCGATGGGGACTAGCGACCTGCCAGCCGGGCCTGGCAGGCAGCCGCCGCTACTTCCGCCGTCTAGGGGGCCCAGGTTGCTGTAGTTGGGCAGGTCGAAAGCGGCGGGGCCCGAGGTCATGTCGTTCATGGCCACTGTGCCCATTGTACTGGACGGCCCAGGGTGCGCGCTCCAGTCCTCTCGCGGGGGACTGTAGGGCGAGCCCCAGGCTCCCAGGGATGGCCCGTGAGGGGCCATGCTGGGCATATGGGGATACCCCACGTAGTGAGCGTAAGCCGGGGCTGCGGCGAAGTTGGAGGCTGGCAGCGGACTCCCGCCGCCCCCAGGGCCGCCCGCCCCCGCTGTGCCGCTGCCCCCGGGGCTCCTGAGAGTGCCCGGGTACATGCCTGCTTCTTTCTCCAAAAGGCAGCTTCCGTACATGGTGGCTAGGACAGAAAGAAGGAGCTCCCTAAGCCATCCTGAGTTCCAAGGCCCCAACCCGACTTTGAGAAGCAGCGGAGAATAAATCTATCAGCAGGTAGTTGTGCAGCAAGCTCCTCTGCGCCCCTTAGACTACTCCATCCCGCGTTTCCTACCCCCGACGGTTTCCAGGTGACTGGTAGCCCTCTATAGATGGGCCACCAATGGCTGGGCTGACGTCAAGGGACTTCAGGCTTTTACATAGCATTTGCATTCAAATGAAGGGCCATTTCACTTTCACAGGAACTTGTTCACTCTATGCTCCCTCTCCCCCAAGCTCCCAGCCTTTCTGTCTCCTCTTTCTTGATTCTGTCTCTCTGGTCCCCATAGTATCAGTCTCGCGCTTTTGGAGGCAGGAGCTCCTCCAGGGATTTCTGACCAGCTCTCTCCAAAGTCAGAGAGAAGAGCAGAAGCAGGGCAAAGCCCTGTTCTCTGGGATTCAGTCTACACCGCAGCAGCCTCCTCCCTTTGGCTGATCTTCCCAGGCTCAGCCCGCATCTTTGATCTCTCGTCTGCACACATTGCCTGGTAGGGGTTTCCACATGGCACTTGCCCATGTTGCCACTGAAAAGGGCTTTCCCTTCTCCCTACTCCATCCCCAAGGAGGGTGGCTTTGTTTCCAAAGGCAGAGATTCATCCCACAACTATATATTGAGTGTCGACTGTGTGCCAGGAATTGTTTAGGCACTGGGCATACAGCAGCGAACAAGGGACAAAAATTCCTGCTCTGCCCTTCTAAGGTTACATTCCAGTGGATGGCAGGCTGAGTTAATCAAATGTTTTACAAATATGTATAAATTAAAGGAAGATAAAGATGGTAAGTTATGAAAAAGGGTAGGAGAGAAAGAGAAGAACCATGTGGATAGTGGTCTTTCGTATTTTCATGTTGATCCGCTAGTCTCGGGTGTCCCCTTCTGCCAGGTATGGCTTCTGTCCCAAAGCTGATGCCCCAAAGGGCAAGAGCTCTCACAGTCTCAAATCCATGACAGCTGCAGCAGACTTGAGATTTCCTTTGTAAAGCTCCAATTGTTGGAAAAGATATGGGCTTGCTAGTAGATTCCGATGAACTCAAGATCTTGCCTCAACAATCCAGGTCACCTCCTGTGTTCATCCCCTCCACTCCCCTCTCCCCAAGACCTACTACAATCTTTACTCCAGGCTGCTTCCTACTCAGGGAATATGCTTTTCCACAAAATGCAACCCCGCACCTGCACTTAGCTAATCCCCCATTGGCTTTGGGAAAGTCACTTGTCCTGAGTTTCACAATTTTTACCTTTTAAAAATGTAGATCCTAATAATATCTATATTACAGGACAGGATTTACTGAGATAATACACGCAAACTGCTTAACTTAGTGCTTGGCACACAGTATGGGGCCACTACATGTAAATAGCTGTGTCACCATTAATTCACTCAACAAATATTTGAGTACTAGGTGCAGAGAAATCTGTAGTGAACAGACAAAGCCTCTAATCTTATTAAGATTATATTGTAGTCAAGAGAGACACTAATAAGTAATTAAATTTTATGGTATGTCAGCAATGAATGCTATCATAAAAAAGAAAAAGCAGTGGAGGAGGACAGGGAATGCTGGGGGTGTTTTAATTGTCAATGTGGTGGTCTAGGAGGACTTCACTCAGAAATGGCATTTAAGTAAAATATGAAAGAGTTAATGGAAAGGTGTCTCACGCCTGCAATCCTAGCACTCTGGGAGGCCTAGACGGGCTGATTAAGCTCAGGAGTTGGAGACCAGCCTGAGCAAGAGCAAGACCCCGTCTCCACTAAAAATAGAAAGCAATTAGCCAGACAACTAAAAATATATGGAAAAAATTAGCCGGGCATGGTGGCGCATGCCTGTAGTCCCAGCTACTGGGGAGGCTGAGGCAGGAGGATTGCTTGAGCCCAGGAGTTTGAGGTTACTGTGAGCTAGGCTGATGCTACGGCACTCTAGGCTGCGCAACAGAGTGAGACTCTGTCTCAAAAAAAAAAAAAAAAAGGTAATGGGGTAAGCAGTGCGGAGAGAGGATCCAGATAGAAGGAACAAGTAAAAAGAGAATGCTTGTCTAAATGACAAGGAAGACGATATAGCTAAAGAGTAGATGGGGTCTTGAAGCTAATGGGGAATAGGCCATTGTAAAGATTCTGGGTTTTGCTCTAAGTGAGGTGGGGAGACATTGTAGGGTTGAGAGCAGAGGAGTTACATGATTTGACTTAAGTTTTGACAGGATTGCTCTGGCCATTGGATTAAGGAATAAACTGTAAGCAGGCAAAATAAAATCAGGCAGATCAATTAAGACTACTGTAATAATCCAGGAGAATGACTGTGGGGGTGGACAGAAGTGGTTGGATTCCATACATATTTTGAAGCCTGCTTCAGAGAAGATGAAGGAAAAAAAATAATTGGTCAGTAAAGACCAATTAAAGCCTGGTGTTGGGGAGAAGGGACTAACAGTCAGGAATGTAACATACCCACAGGCACTTTTTACACATGATTTTATTTAATCTTTACAACAGCCCCATGAGTTATTTATGATCATTCCCATTTTAGAGATGAAAAGACTGAGGCTCAGAGAGGCAACACAACTATTGAAATGCACACAGCTGGTGCGTGATAAAGTTAGGTTCCAATTCTAGGCCATCCTGATTGCAAAGTATGTGTTCTCAAGTTAGTACCAGGCTAAATGTACAATGTCAGGGCTGAGGGCTGAGGCTTGGCTTCTATTAATATTTTCTTTCTCTGGTCAGGCTCCCAGACCTGGCATTCAGAAGTCTTCACAATACAGACCCAATTACCCTTGCATTATTCTATTTCACCTATTATATCTTGAGGGAAACTAGGTGCTACCTGATATTTCAAAAAATATGTCAGAAATAAAGCACACAGAGGACCTTTAGAAGTTAGCTAACCCAATATTATTTTATATATGAGAAAACTGAGGGTTTGAAAGGGGGAGGTAATGGATCATTAGGAAAGTGAATGACAGAACTGTGATTCAAACTCAGGTCTGTTGACTACCAGATCAACACTCTTTTCACCAAAAACATGTATTTTTGCATGTGCAATTCCATTTGCCCAGACTGTTTCTGTCCACAATCCTCAAATTGTAGAGGGAAAAAATTGTTCAAATTCTCCCTATTATTTAAGGCTCTGCTCAAGTACTCCCTTCTTCCTAAAGCCCTATGTAATGTATGTTTTCCTCTCAGAAAGCACTCTTTCTCTTGTCTAAATCCCATTACCAACTCCCCTTCCCAAATGACACTATTTGTCTGCTTTAAAGGTAAAAACAAAACAAAACAAAAAACAAACAAAAAAACCCCTGCCTTATTTGAGGCTTTATCTGAATCTTCTGGGATTTGAGCACCTTAAAGGGGCATGGGAGGTGTATGAGCCCAGTGGAATACAGTGCCCCTGCACATGGTAGAGTCTTGGGAAATATTTGTGTACTGAGTCTATAAATGAACTTGGAGCTGTAGACTGAAAATCACCATTTGATCCAACTCCAGGGATGTCTGAAGCCAGTAAGAACATTACCCAGTGTTTGGCAGAACCTGGCTTCAAGATTCCTTTAGTTTGTGGTTTGTGGTTTGTTTGGGTGTATGGGTGGGGGCAGGGGGGAGGACAGACAGGGAGGTTCAATCTAATGTATTTGACCAAAACTCTTGATTTCTTTCTTTTTTTTTGAGACAGAGTTTCACTTTATTGCCCAGGCTAGAGTGAGTGCCGTGGCGTCAGCCTAGCTCACAGCAACCTCAAACTCCTGGGCTCAAGCGATCCTCCTGCCTCAGCCTCCCGAGTAGCTGGGACTACAGGCATGCGCCACCATGCCCGGCTAATGTTTTCTATATATATTAGTTGGCCAATTAATTTCTTTCTATTTAGAGTAGAGATGGGGTCTCGCTCGTGCTCAGGCTGGTCTCGAACTCCTGAGCTCAAACGATCTGCCCACCTCGGCCTCCCAGAGAGCTAGGATTACAGGCGTGAGCCACCGCGCCCGGCTCGATTTCTTTCTTAATTTGAAGATTAATCAGACAGGTGGCTTCAATGCAATGATCTTAGTGCCTCTAGAGCAGGCGTCCTCAAACTACGGCCCTCGGGCCACATGCAGGTGTTTTTGCCCATTTGTTTTTTTACTTCAAAATAAGATATGTGCAGTGTGCATAGGAATTTGTTCATAGTTTTTTTTTAAAACTATAGTCCAGCCCTCCAACGGTCTGAGGGACAGTGAACTGGCTCCCTGTTTACAAAATTTGAGGACCCCTGCCTAGGGAGTAATCTCTTAGCTTTTCTGAGACTTAGAGAAGCAGGGGTTAAATGGGGCCTCTGTTAGACTCTGGGCTGTTCTCCACAGACCAGATTAATTGTAAGGCTTGAGGGAGATAATGAATCTGAAATTGCTTTGTAAACAATGCAGTCCACCTGTGATGAACTATGGGCATCTGGGTAATCCTTTTGTTTAACAGCCTTAATGCTTGGGAGAATCTCACTGCCTGGTAAACATTTTCTAAGGCTGGTCTAGCCTCCCAGTGCAGCAAGAGTAGCCCAGGGATATTCTTCATTCTATTATATCCCTCTTTAACTCTCCTCCACCTTGTTGGCCCAGATTCAGGTCTAGTCTGGGCTTCTGCAGGAGGACAAGTAGAGGAGAACGGGTCTTTTTGTACTATGAATTTTAACTCCAGTCATCAAATTTTGGGCCCTCCTTTATTCTCTAAAATAAAGTCCATATTTATTTCCTACTACTACTAGGAGGAAGGTGAAGAATGCAGAGAACTAAGTCCTTCTTTAGTGATATGGTAACTGAGGCTGAGAATAGGGCAGGGATTTACCCAAAGTATACACTATTAGGTGATCTGTGGAACATGGATTTAAACCCAAACATGACTGACTGTGGACCTCTGCAAAGCATCCCACATTTCTTAGCCTCAGTTTTCGACATGAAAATTGGGACAGACAATAGAAAGCCATAGGGATATTAGGAGGATTCAGTGCGACAGTAGTGTGCTCAACAAACGGCTATTATTGTCATCTGCAGAGTGGTTGGGATTTCATAGGGCATAGGCCTACTATTGACCCTCCTGGCCCACATCAGTGCATAGAAGGTAGCTAGTAATTGGGGTGAAGACCCAGAGCAGTTTGAATATCCTCGCACATTGCCTCTCCATTCAAGATTTGCTGGTGATCGGGTCTCTGGTAGGACAGGAGCTTCATGGCCTTTCCATCCATCTTCATTACTGGGATGGGCTTTTGCACTTTTAGGGCCAGGCACCTTAGAGAATGAGCAACACTAGGTTCTGGGCCTGTCCCAAATCAGTACAGTCGGGGCAAGATCAAGGCATGTTTTGGAGAAAGATTGAGGTTCTTTTGTGGGAATGTGCGTACTTGGGGCATGTACCCATTGGAGTGGTGGATGACCAGGGCTTTATTCCCACCCTGGCCCCAGATCCGGCTGTCCAGTTCTGGGCTAGGAGAACAAGAATGAGGAAGGTCCAGGGCTCTGAGATGAAGGCCAAAAGAAAACACAGTGAAGAAATAGGCTTCTCAAGCATCCGAGGATGGTTCAGCTCTGGGAAAGAGAAGGTATGTATGTGTTAAGAGGCAAGTAGGGGTCAGTGCCTAGTGCTTAGAAAACTTAGAAGGAACATGTAGGGGAGAAATTTTGCAGAAGAGAGAGAGAAAAAGAAACAGAAGGTAGAGAGGCCAACCAAGGATGCAGAGACAGTGCAAACCCTACACTCTAGCCATGGTAGGGAATTTCAAACTAAAAGTCAAAGAAGATAATGGAGGCTGATTCTCTAAAATAAAAAGAGAAATGCAAGTCTTGGCTATCTGCTTGGGGAAAGAAAACCAGAGGCCCAGTTTAGAGGTGGTACTCTACACCAGAACCTGTGCTAAGTCCTTGCTGGTGCAAACTCCCATTGGGCTCACTACAATCAAAGGGAGTAGATGAGATAAACCTTATTTTATACGGGTAGGGAGTGGAGGTGAAATGGAGGCTCAGTGAGTTTTAGTAACTGGCCCAAGGTCAAACATCCAGTAAGAAGCAGCCAGTATATCATTCGCTAGTCTGACTACAATGTTCATGCAGGGCCTACAGATCAGAACTTGAATAATGGCCTAGCTGTAAAGTCCATATTTACTAAACACAGGATAAAAGAGAAAATCGGCAAGAATATAATGGAAGAGATTTAGATTAGTTCTGAAGAACGTGCTAATTGTGGCAGCCAGGAAGTACTGGGATGCATGAGCAAGTTGATGAAAGAAATATGGACCCCCCCCCCCCATAACCTCCTGTACTATTAACATCTGGCTGCAATGATTCAACTTATACTCTTGAAAAGGGGAATTTAGCCATTTATTGCCTCAAAGAAAATGTTTAGGGATTTGGATTACTATCATGACTTTTATACAAATGTCTTATACTGTGCTGTCCCTTACTTTCAGAATTAAGAATTCATGTTTGGAGAGATACAAATAGACCTTCTGTTATCCTAAAAACTTTAAGGGCTTTTGTGACTGCAGCAAGGATGCAGCTTACTCTTTGAAAGGCAGCTTGAAGGATGCTCATGGGATATGAGATTAAACAACATTTTTCAGTTTTAATGAATTTCTGCAAACTAAAAAACAGCAACTCCCACACTATAGTGATACACTTGTTACAATCAGTGAACCGACATTGACACATCATTATCACCCAAAGTCCCTGGTTTACATTAGGCTTCACTCTTGGTGTTGTATATTCTATGGGCTTCGACAAATGTGGGACATGTATCGACCATTGTACTATCACAGAGAATAGTTTCACTGCTCTAAAATTCTCTGTGCTCTGCCTATTCGTCCCTTTCTCCCAAATCCCTAGCAAGCACTGATCTTTTTACTGTCTCAATAATTTTGCCTTTTCCCAGAATGTCATATAGTTGGAATCATACAGTATGTAGCTGTCTCAGATTGACTTCGTTCACTTCTGAGTCTTTCAGGGATTGATTAGTTTATTTCTTTTTAGCACTGAATAGTCCACCATTGTCTGGACGTACCACAGTTTATTTCTCCATTCACCTACTGAAAGACATCTTGGCTGCTTCCAAGTTTTGGCAATTATATACAAAGCTGCTATAAACATCTGTGTACAGATTTTTTTTTGTGGACATAAGTTTTTTAATTCATTTGGGTAAATACTAAAGAACATGATTGCTGGATTGTATGATAAGTGGATGTTTAATTTTAAAAGAAACTGTCAAATTGTTTGCCAAAGTGGCCATACCATTTTGCATTGTCACCACCAATGAATGAAAATTCCTGTTGCTGCACATCTTCACCAGCATTAGGTGTTCTCAGTGTTTTGGATTTTGACCATTCTAATGGGTATGTAGTGGTGTCTTGTTGTTTTCATTTGTATGCCCTAATGCCATATAATGCTGAATATCTTTTTATATGCTTATTTGCCATCTGTACATAATCTTTGTTGAGGTCTTTTGCTCATTTTTATTATTTTTTTAATTATGGGTACATAATTGTACATATATATATATACAGGGTACATGTGATATTTTGATACAAGCATACAATGTGAATTAATCAATTCAGTGTAATTGGGGTATCCATCACCTCAGGCATTTATCATTTCTTTGGGTTAGGAACATTCCAGTTCCACTTCTTTAGTTATTTTAAAGAATAATCTAACTTGTTGATTATAGTCACTTTGTTGTGCCATCAAATATTGTTAATTCTATCTAATTATCTATATTTTTGCACCCATTAGCCATCCCCAATTTATCCTTCCTTCCCTGTTACCCTTCTCATACTCTGGTAACCATCATTCTATTCTAGGTCTTTAGGAGATCAATTGATTTTAATATTTAGCTCTCACATATGAGTGAGAAAAGGCGAGATTTGTCTTTCTGTGCTTGGCTTATTTCAATTAACATAATGTTATCCAGTTCCATCCACGTTGTTGCAAATGGCAGGATCTCATTCTTTTCTAAGGCTATAAAATATTCTGTTGTGTATATGTACCAGATTTTCTTTATTCATTCATTCATTGTTGGACACTTAGGTTGATGCCAAATCTTGGCTATTGTGAATAGTGCTCCAATAAACATATACATTCAATATACTGAACTCCCTTCTTTTTTTTTTTTTGAGACAGAGTCTCACTTTATTGCCCAGGCTAGAGTGAGTGCCATGGCGTCAGCCTAGCTCACAGCAACCTCAAACTCCTGGGCTCAAGCAATCCTCCTGCCTCAGCCTCCCGAGTAGCTGGGACTACAGGCATGCGCCACCATGCCCTGCTAATTTTTTCTATATATATTAGTTGGCCAATTAATTTCTTTCTATTTATAGTAGAGACGGGGTCTCACTCTTGCTCAGGCTGGTCTCGAACTCCTGAGCTCAAATGATCCGCCCACCTCGGCCTCCCAGAGAGCTAGGATTACAGGCTTGAGCCACCGTGCCCGGCCCTGAACTCCCTTCTTTTGGATATATACCTAGCAGTGGGATTTCTGGGTCATATGGTAGTTCTATTTTTAGTTTATTGAAAAGCCTTCATACAGTTCTCCATAGTGGTTGCACTAATTTACATTCCCATAGAACCCAGAAAAGTCAGCAACAAAAAAATCAAACAACTCTATCAAAAAGTGGGCAAAGTACATGAACAGAAACTTTCCAAAAGAAGACAGAATAATGGCCAACAAACATATGAAAAAATGCTCAACATCTCTAATCATCAGGGAAATGTAAATTAAAACCACAATGAGATATCACTTAACTCCAGTGAGAATGGCCTTTATCAAAAGTCCCAAAACAATAAATGTTGGCATGGATGTGGAGAGATAGGAAGGCTCATACACTCCTGGTGGGATTGCAAACTAGTACCACCTCTGTGGAAAGTAATATGGAGATACCTCAAAGAGATACAAGTAGAATTACTATTTGATCCAGCAATCCCATTACTGGGCATCTACCCAGAGGAAAAAAAGACATCCTATAAAAAAGACATCTGCATTCAAATGTTTACAGTAGCACAATTCACAATTACAAAGATGTGGAAACAACCCAAGTGCCCATCAATGCATGAGTGAATTAATAAAATGTAGTATATGCATGCCATGGAATTCTACTTAGCCACAAAAAATAGTGGCGATCTAGCACCTCTTGTGTTATCCTGGATGGAGCTAGAGCCCCTTCCACTAAGCGAAGTATCACAAGAATGGAAAAACAAGCACCACGTATACTCACCATCAAATTGGCATTAACTTATCACCATTTATGTGCAATTTAGTAGTAACATTCATTGGGTGTTGGACGGGTGGTGGGGGGAGGAGGGGATGAGTGTATTCACATCTAATGGGTGCAGTGCACAGCGTCCAGGGGATGGACACACTCAAAGCTCTGACTCAGGTGGGGCAAAGGTAATATAGGAAACCTAAACATTTGTATCCCCATAATATGCTGAAATAAAAAAAATAAAAAATAAAAAAAAGATCTGGCAGGAATGGGGGATTTTGTTAGAGACACACTTATGCCAGTTGCAGTTTGTGGATCCAGAAAGTAATTTTTAAAAGTATCTTAAAGAATGTATACATATTATAAAACATTACATTATACATTATAAATACAATTTTTTGTCAGTTAAAACTTAATAAAGCTGAAAAAATAAAACAAATAAAAAATTAAAAATAAACACTGTACAAAGGTTCTCCTTTCTCCACATCTTTGCTAGCATTTGTTATTGCCTGTCTTTTGATAAAAGTCATTTTAACGGGGGTAATATGATACCTCATTGTAGTTTTGATTTGCATTTCTCTGATGACTAATAATGTTGAACATTTTTTCATATACTTTTTGGCCATTCGTATGTCTTTTTTTGAGAAATGTCTATTCAGATCTTTCACCCATTTTTAATTGGATTATTTGATTTTTTCCTATTGAGTTTTTGGAGCTCCTTATATATTCTAGTTATTAATTCCTTTGTCAGATGAGTAGCTTGCAAATATTTTCTCCCATTTTGTAGGTTGTTTCTTTACTTTGTTGATTGTTTCCTTTGTTGTATAGAAGCTTTTTAGCTTCATGTGATCCCATTTGTCCAATTTTGCTTTGGTTGCCTATGCTTTGGGGGTATTACTCCAAAAGTTCTTCCCCAGACCAAAGTCCTGAAGCATTTCCCCAATATTTTCATTTAGAAGTTTCCTAGTTTCAATTCTTAAATTTAAGTATTTAATCCATTTTGGTTTGATTTTTGTATACGGTGAGAGATAAGGGTCTAGTTTCATTCTTTTGCATATGGCCATCCAGTTTTGTCAGTATCATTTATTGAAGAGACTGTTCTTTTCCCACTGTATGCTTCTGGTGTGTTTGTTGAAGATAAGTTCACTATAGATGTGTGAATTTATTTCGGGGTTCTCTATTCTATTCCATTGGTCTATGTTTCTGTTTTTATGCCAGTACCGTGCTATTTTTGTTACTACAGCTCTTTAGTTTAATTTGAAGTTAGGTAATGTGATTCCTCTGGTTTTGTTCTTTTTGCTCAGGATGGCTTTGGCTATTCTGAGTCTTTTGTGGTTCCATATAAATTTTAGGATTAGTTTTTTCTATACCTATGAAGAACGTTACTGGTATTTTGAAGGCTATTGCATTGAATGTGTAGATTGCATTGGGGAGTATGACATTTTAACAATATTGATTCTTCTAATCCATGAGCATGGAACATTTTCCATTTTTTGTGTCCTCTTTAATTTATTTCATCAATGTTTTATAGTTCTTTTAATAGAGATCTTTCACTTCTTTGGTTAAGTTTATCGCTAGGCATTTTGTTTTATTTGTAGGTATAGGAAATGTGATTGCTTTCTTGGTTTCTGTTTCAATTTGTTTACTGTTGGCATATAGAAATGCTACTGATTTTTGTATGCTGATTTTATATCCTGCAATTTTACTGAAATGGTTCATCAGTTCTAATAGGTTTGTATGTGTGTGTGTGTGTAGTCTTTAGGTTTTCTAGATATAAGATAATATCCGCTGCAAACAAGGATATGTTGACTTGTTCCTTTTCAATTTGGATGCCCTTTATTTCCTTCTCTTGTCTGATTGCTCTAGCTAGAACATCCAGTACTAAGTTTAATAACAGTGGTGAAAGTGGGCATCCTTTTCTTTTTCTAGATCTTAGAGGAAAGGCTTTCAGTTTTTCCCCATTCAGTATGATACTAGCTATGGATCTGCCATGAATGGCTTTTATTATGTTGAAGTAAGTTCCTTTTCTATCCAGTTTTTAAGAGTTTTTATCATGAAAGGATGTTGAATTTTAGTGAATGCTTTTTCAACATCAAATGAAATCATGATATGAATTTTGTCCTTCATTCAGTTGATATGATGCATCACATTGCTTGATTTTCATATGTTAAAACCTCCTTGCATCCCTGGGAGGAATACCACTTGATCATGATGAATAATGTTTTTAATATGTTGTTGAATTTGGTTTGCTAGTATTTTGTTGAGAATATTAATATTTGCATCTATGTTCACCAGAGATATTGATATATAGTTTTCTTGTTTTTTTCTTTCATTGTCTGGTTTTGTTGTGAGGGTGATATAGGCCTTGTAGAATGAGTTTAGTAGTATTCCCTCTTCCTCAATTATTTGGAATGGTTTAAGTAGGATTGGTATTGATTTTTTGAATGCTTGGTAGAATTCAGCAGTGAAAACATCAGGTCCTGGTTTTTTCCTTGATGGGAGACTTTATATTACTGCTTCTATCTCATTATTTACTGTTGGATTATTCAGGTTTTGGATTTCTTCCTGGCCCAATCTTTGTAAGTTGTATATGTCTAGGAATTTATCCATTTCTTCTAGGTTTTAAAATTTATTGGCATATACTTATGTATAGTAATCTCTTATGCTCCTTTGAATTTCTGCAGTATCAGTTGTAATGTCTTCTTTTTCACTGCTGATTTTACTTTTTGGGTCTTCTTTCTTTTATTCTTAGTCTGGCTAAAGGTGCATCAATTTTGTTTATCCTTGCAAAAAACCAACTTTTTATTTTGTTGACTTTTGTAAATTTTTTTGGTTTCAATTTCATTTATTTCCACTGTGATTTTTTAATTTCTTTTCATCTACTATTTTTGGATTTGGTTTGCTCTTGTTTCTCTACTTCTTTAAGATGCATCATTCGCTTGTTTATTTGAAGCTTTTCTACTCTTTTGATGTAGGCATTTATTGCTATAAACTTTCCTTTTAGTACTGCTTTCACTGTATCTCAGAGGTTTTGATATATTGTGTTTTCATTTTCATTTGTTTTGAGAAAATTTTAAATTTCCTTATTAATCTCTTCATTGACCCACTGACCATTCAGGAGCATATTGTTTAATCTCCATCTGTTCGTATAGTTTCCATTGTTCCTATTGTTATTGATTTCTAGTTTCATTCCATCATGGTCAGAGAAAATACTTTTTTTTTTTTTTTTTTTTTGAGACAGAGTCTCACTTTATTACCCAGGCTAGAGTGAGTGCCGTGGCATCAGCCTAGCTCACAGCAACCTCAAACTCCTGGGCTCAAGCAATCCTGCTGCCTCAGCCTCCCAAGTAGCTGGGACTACAGGCATGTGCCACCATGCCCGGCTAATTTTTTGTATATATATTAGTTGGCCAATTAATTTCTTTCCGTTTATAGTAGAGATGGGGTCTCGCTCTTGCTCAGGCTGGTCTCGAACTCCTGAGCTCAAATGATCCGCCCACCTCGGCCTCCCAGAGAGCTAGGATTACAGGCTTGAGCC